>CM073770.1:6759973-6799564 GCA_037158775.1 Hetaerina titia | reverse complement strand
ATATTTATTTTAAGCTGCAAGAGTGAGCCTTCTGGCGTAAAAAAAGAAACAGTTCTTCACAACCAGCAACTCACGCCATCCCCACTAATTATCGCATTGTGTTTCACGTAACGTTAGGACGACAAAATTGTGACGTCTTCCAGTATGGACGTAACTTTGGGCGGTGGTGGTCCAGGATAGGAAGATCCATCTCTTTCTGATAAACTTGCGATTAATTGTAGCGTAAAACACGAAGATTGTTGTTGAGTAAGAGAGCAGGTCCGGAAATTAAAGGGAATTATGAGTTTTCTCAAACGCAGTCAAAACCACATAAAAACCTTGACTCGTAACTTGTGAATTGGAACCGTTTATTTTGGTCATTCTCACAGCTGTTTCAAATTTCGTCCACGAAACAAAGACGCAACAATGTATTTAACTAGTCTTCCCCTCAAGGTGGCGTCCTGGCGTCCTCTTAATGAAGGGAACACTTGAGTAACTAGTATTTGGCGGTATTTCACTCGCGAAATCATTTTTGATGAAAAAAAATCACACGCTCATACTCGCTGAGTGTGTGCTAATGCGCTATTTTGCAGATTGGTTACATGTGAAAAACAAAAAAAGTTTCAGAGGAGTTTTCCATTCCGGATTTGCTCGCTGCAACTTGCGCCCAACATTTCCCTGTCCACGCACACCGGGCGACGTCACGGGTTGCAGAGAATCCCGGGGGCGGATCGATTTGGATATTTGATCGGTTAGGTCGTCGTTTATGAAGGAGGTTGAGAGAGAGAGTAATATTTCGTCCCTTATCCGCGGGCAACCAATGGAAGTGAGGCGTTGAGGCATTGTTGAAGGAGGCCGTCCACTTCGTTTTGCAAATGGCTGTTTAAACGAACGGTTGGGGAATACGTAGGTAGACCTCCCGCATTTTCCAACGTTGGACAGTTGACGAGGAAAAATTGAAAACAGTAAACAGTCTTCGGATTCTGAATATTCATTTCTTTCAAAACGGTTTTTCAAGAAATTTGATATTTGAACTTACCGATTCGCGCATCATTCGGCTGTCACTTAATTTAGAATTTCCGAACCTGGACCATAATGTGATGCTACGGTCAGGAAATTCGAGCATCTTTGAGTGCCAGGGTCATTTTTGAAATGCGTTTTGATTCATATGTATATATATATATATATTTTTTTTTTAGGTAATCTACCGGTTAAGGTAGGTTTTTGGATGTTTAAGGTATGTATATATATATATATATATATATACATACATATACATTTATACATATATATACATATACATTTATACATATATATATATACATTTATACATATATATATATATATACATTTATACATATATATATACATTTATATATTTTTATATATTTCTTTTAGTGCACTATAAGAGTGTATCAATGGACCGTTGCCACTTTTGCCATTTGCCTGATTGCAACGAAATGTAAATAATTAATGATGATAGCAATAAGACGACACGCCGTATAATTTTCATGCTGGATCGAAATACTAAAAGAGCACAAAAACCGATCCGAAAAAAACCCTTATTCGGTGCCAAAAAATTAAATTAACCTGAAAATGAAAAGTGAATATTCAGCAGAAGTGCATCAAACAGACCGAGAATGTTAAGGCTGGGCGTTAAGACTCTTTGTCTTGTGCACGCGTCATTCAAAAATCTACTCCGTCTTCTTCGAACGTTCGATTCGCGATTTAAATTTTACGAATTATCATGAACCGCTTATCGATTGGAGGAAGTGCCGCGAGTGGAGATGGAATGGGAAGGAGGCTGGAGACGAGACGTCGTCATCGTCAGTCTGGTTATCCGATCAAGATCTGCGGATTCCATCCGACGACGGCGGATGCTGCAAGGCGAAATTCGCTCCGCTTCGTTCCCGAGTGATTGCGACCAAATTACTCCGTAACAGTGCCAAGCACCTTAATAGCCGAGTGCGACCGACCACTTGATATTCGAATGCGGTGCTCGGAGAGGTCAGCAAATGGAGTTTCGCAAGGAGGCTTTGCTTCGAACACTTTTGAGTGAATGTATCAATTCTGGCAATAAAATATTTTTCACCGACTCAGTCCAACTACCCTTGGGACGGGCCTCGCATATCTCAGTGCTGTTGGTGCGGTTCCTACTGGTTGGAATGTTGTTGTTTAAGTATTTAGAACGAACGATGCAGATCGTGGCTGGTGAAATCAGATGCGGATAGAGAAGCCAGTCAATTAAACGAGGGCGCAGGGAAAAGTAAGGTCTCCTATTTTGTTTTCATGGACAATCAAGTTTATTCTGGACTTTGCGTATATCATTAGAAAGGTTTTTATTTTATTCTAATTCTAGTTTTAATTCATTTATCTATTTTTCTGCATAGTCAGCTTAACAATCAATCACTTTTTGCATCCTTGTAACCAGGTTTAAATACCGGCGTCGTACCTTTCTTCCATAGCGAAGCCAACTGATGACTGATTCTTGCACTTCCTCTTCTGATTTCTGGATTCGATAGTGACTGGAGATGAAATATGGACACATCATTACATCCAGGAAATGAAAGAGCAGTCGAAACAATGGCATCACCCGACCTCACCGAAGCCCAACAAGTTCAAGACAGAGAAGTCAGCGGGAAAAGTTATGGCGACCGTTTTCTGGAGCAGGAAGGAGGTTCTGTTGGTGGATTTTATGCCAAAAGGAACAGCAAACAACTCGAAAAGTTACTGCGAGACTCTAAGGAAACTTCGACGAGCCATCCAAAACAAAAGAAGGGGTAGGCTCACCAAAGAAGTGTGTTTGCATCATGACAATGGGCGTCCACATGAGTCACATCAAACGACCATCCCACTCAATGAATTTGGCTGGGATGCCTTCAACCACCCTCCTCACAGCCCGGACGTAGTAGCCCCCAGCGACTACCACTTTTTTCCCGCTCTCAAAAAACACCTTGGGGGACAGAAATTCAAGTCAGACGAGGAAGAAGTGCAAGAAGCAGTCGTCAGTTGGCTTCGCGATGCGGTGGGAGAAAGAAAGATACGACACCCGATATTAAAAAGCTGGTTACAAGGATGCAAAAAGTGATTGATCGTTAAGCAGACTATGTAGAAAAATAGATAAATGCTCAACCTTTCTAATGATGTACGCATAGTTCAGAATAAACTTGATTGTCCATGACAAATAAAATAGGAGACCTTACTTTTCAATACGCTCTCGTAACAGGTCTTCCTTTTCGGAAAATTTTCTCCTCCCCCACCCAGCTCCATGCCCATCCCACGTTTCGAAAGATTTCGATCTTCGTTTGTCTTTTTCCTCAACGGAAGCTTTATGGATCACGCTCCATGCCAAAGGTCGATTTAAATCGCCTGCGTTCAACGACTGTGTTCTCGTTCAGTCGCCAACAGTGTTGTTGACAGCTGCGAGAAGGGCAACTCTCCACTAAATATCCACGATCACCGACACCTAAACTCTCAATATGACAAACATACACACACAACCACAGACCACATTTCATCACCGCACCAACGCGCGGAGAGCATTACCAATTAATTAGGTTTTCCTCCCCCCTCCCCCCGGTCTGAGGGTATATATACGTTGGTCGCCTGTATGTCTGCACCTGAAGATGACGTTGTACGTCGAAACCCGGGTCGTGTGTTTGTGAAATAAATCTGTGGAATTACAAAGTATCATTTTATCCGCTTAAGTATGAACCGATTCCATAAAATAACGCCTGAAACCATCGATTACATTACCAATTAGTTGAAACGCCCTCCCCCTCATTTCCACACAAGATGCGCCGTCCAAAATTGGATTCCGGTTGCCAATCGCGAGAGAGAGAGGCGTCTAAGGGCAAATAGTCAAGGTTGAGGCCAAGAGAATGCCGAAGGTTATCTTGCGGTTGCGAAGGAAGAGCTAGACGACCGTTCGCTCGACGGAGGTGACCAATGGGAGGGAGGAAGCCGATTAATGCCCAGGGTCGTCTGCCGTCGCGGGCACGACCGTGCAAACGAGGTCACCACGTCGATTTCTGCTATCCCTCCTGCTTTTCTCAACAATAACTCGAAAAAAGAAGAAAAGAGTGAAGAATTGAAGAGGTGGAATCTTTTCACCTTATAAATTCTATCTCTAAGCTGTCAATATAGCTTTAACCCTCGAAGATACGGGAGAGGCGTTCAAGGACGATGAAGATTTAATCTACACTTGCGTACGTCAAGCTCTGCGTGCCGTCGCTAAAGCGTGTGGCAAGGGGTGACAAGAGGTACGCCAGCCCTATCAATCGTGAACATTTGGATGTAAACGCGAAGAGCTCTCAAAGGAGGATGAAAGTTTACAGGAAGTTATTTATGTGAAAAATGTGGTGGATGCTCACTTGATATCGATTTTGTTAAAATCACGACTTAAAGGAGAAAGGAATGTACATTTACGTCTATTTGTCATTCTAGATCATTTCTCTAAGAATCTGGATGGTCAAGTCTGACGATTTCCCTTAAAATTCAGAAAAAAGAACTTGAGAGAATCTTCTTTCAAATTTCTCAAGATTGTCTTCATCGCTCACTCTCCTTTTGACTGAAAGGCTTTCATCTTCAACTTTCCTTAAACTCTGCTCACTCCCTTGTTGTCTCGAATTTATTTTTTCAGGGAACAGGTGGATTTTCACAGAGGTAAATCTTTCCCTCGATTTTACGCTTTCCTCATTGACCCTAAGTGTAACCAGATGAATGAAATACTCCTCAGGAATGTAGGTGACCAAATAATGAGCAAAACTTGAAAAACAATTTCGGGACGCAGGGAGAGAAAAAATATTCATTCCAAGATGCAAATATTTCGACTGAAAACGAGGAGAGATGAACCTGGATTGTTCCGATAGAAAGCTAGGCTAAAAATACGTGATAGTTATAGAGTGATATTTTGCATGTTCATGAAGAAGGGTGTATTGTGTTTCTGCGAGCTCAGAAAAATACTAGGCATTGCGAAGAGCCACAAGAGCCTTATAACATCCTAAACACGTAGAGCAGACCATGCCGCCTCATGCAAAAGCGATGTCAAGGTTAATCAAAAGGAAGAATGCTCGCATAAAACACAAATATGATGTGACGATGCAAAATCATTCAGCGAGTCTGAAATAAGGAGATGTAGCGGGACTCTTAGGAAAAAAGTGAACGGGGAATGTCTGGGAAGGGAATGGAATTGTGAGAAGCCAAGCATCGTTGGTATCATCGAGGGGATAATATGAGGAAAACATGACAGAGTGGAAGGAACTTTGAAAAGTATTTTTAATTCATTTACAATGAATTAATTACTAAAAATCGTAGTCGAATATACCTATAAAACCATTCAGAATTTATTAAAGTGAAATCGCTTTTCTTAATGTAATAAATTACTACCCTTTAACAATGTTATACTCAATGAACCTTCTAAAATTATCGTCATCTAACAAAATATAGGCAATGGACTCGGAAAATATTACAAGAATAAGTAGGTAATTTTAAGTGTGTTCCAATTATTTAAATTAGTCACTCCACTGGTGCGTTATTAAAAGGATATCTCTCAGGAAAATTGAAAATTGAAGTTGTAGCCAATATGAGAACCACATCATCCACTAGACCACAGACCACATTATCCCCCTTCAACTCCCGCCATCACATATCCCACAAGCTTTCAACTTTTCATTTTTTACTAAACAGACTGTTGACCATTCCTCTGTCCAAAAACAATTTTGCTCATGAACTTAAAATTATTAAAGAGTTAGCAACGAATAATGGCCACAAAGACAGTTTAATAGAAAAAATGCTACAAAGAAAACGTTCCGTTCAAGCCAAATAATGTTTATACAAACCAATTAAAGTGGTTGGAAAAGAATACAAATGGTGTAAACTCCCTTTTTGTGGTTTAATTTCACAGAGGATAGCCAATCTCTATCCAAGGGAACAATTTCGAATAGCCTTCTACAATAGGAATAACTTGAAATCATTTTTGAACTCCACGAAAGACAAAGTAGTCAAACTGAATAAAAGTGGCATTTATGGGTTAATTTGTAAGTACTGTAATGCGATAAACTGTATGGGCCAAAGGGGGAGGTCGTTAAAAACACGGGCGGAAGAGCATAAACGCTGTTTTAGGATTACTTAAAATTGGCACTTTTCCACAAAATACAATTTTTATGAATACGACCGATTTCAATACAACTACATCATCTTCTGGTGAAACTCACCAGAAAATGATGTAGTTGCATCGAAACCGGTCGTCTTAAAAAAAATTTATTTTGTGGAAAATTGCCAATTTTATTAATCATGATATTCCACCATATCACGCCTGAAACGTCCCTTTTTATGCTGTTCTAGGAATTGTGACCTCAATAAATCGCACTTCGCAAAACATCTGTGGGAAAACAACCATGAGAGTGATTTCAACCCAGAACTCTTACACCAGATGGACAAAGGGATGAGGGTGGACAAGTGGGAGGAGCTTAAATTAGAAAGAATTTAAAAACGGGTCATTTGGTGAACGAATTATTGTTCGAATACCTCTCCCCAATCTTGGAGGTACACCTTTCCTTCACCGAAAGACACAACAACCCCCCCCCCCATTGTTAACCCACCAATCACTGACGCTTTACACCCCTATCCTCCTTCCCATTTACGCCGATCACAACCCAGAGTGTATCCCTCTTTTTTACCCCCTCTCTCCACCCACTCCACTCTCCCTCATAAATGCTATATAAGTGAGCCGCAGCTGGTTTTAATTTTGTACTTGATGATGACGCCTAAGCGTTGAAACTAGTCGGACAATAATAAAGAACAGTGGATGTGTACTCTGTGTTCTTAATAAATAAAATAAATATTGAACACGAACTTCCACAAAGTTGAGCCTAAAACAAAAGAAAGCTAGATATGATTCCCTCGACCGGAAACCAAAGAAACAGTATTGGATGAATAGAGTTAGAATTCTAGAAATTCAATGGCTGCCATTGCGCGGAAGGGTGTGCGCTCGAGCGAGCCTCCCTCCCTTGGGCCGTCACGTCGGCGCAGATCTTGGTAGTTGAAGGAAATGAAATAGGTTGGAACATTAATTAAATAAATAAACTTGGAGTTTGCAGACAGGCCCTTAGATATATAATTAGCATTTCATGCCGTATGTTATCGTAGAATTTCATGATGGCCACTTTAGACGCTGGAATTTACATATTTTCCATTAATCGAATAACTTTCGCATGAAATCGACAGCTTTCATTTATTCGCTTTCATTGTGAAAGTTTTTTCGCAAATCAAAGCTGCAATCTGTTTTTTTGTGCTTTCAGCATTTTTGAATTTTTTTCAACACTTGGCAACTGAGAGCGAAAATTAAATCGAGTTTCATGGAGTGAATTATTCCGCTGAAATACGTCAAGCGATCGAGTGGGTATGTCGTTCGTGGAGTCGTAAGGTCGAGAAAGGTTAATTAAGAGGTATGTTAACGGTATTCCATAGACTCGAGAGCCAATGAAAAGTAATGGCATTCCGGGCGTTCGTTCCCACTTCCTTGAAATTGCGAGCCATTAGTCCCCAGGGGATTTCTCAAAGCCCGCTGTCGGTCGGTCATCATCCCCTGGCTTCCTCGCGTTCCCGTCGAGGCTTCCCCCATCCGCCGCCGAAGACCGCTTAATCACTTAAACCGCTCGTAAACACTCCATTGAGGAAGAATGCCGTCTACGACTCCGAAGACGTGAGGACTTTATGACGAAACTGCTTTAAAAAGTTTATTTAATGTAGAGGTTATCATTTCAATGTGAATCTTGCGCTGATGTTTCATATAATCTTAATGATTTCTTAAAATAAGAAATCAGATATCATTTTACATAAATAAAATATTCTATTAGTGCTTCCTTCTTCTGGTCCAAATTGGGGGAGAATGGTAACAGACGACCAGCCAATCTCAGAAACCTTCTGAGATCCACCAACCCTTTGACACCCCGCCCTGACAAATTTCCACATATTTCCCCTACCTGCAATCGCCCCCGATGTAAAACATGTCTCCTAATCAGATCTGCTCCCCTCTCCCCACATCCCCTCATTGTCCCTTCACCCCGTTCCCACGCTAATTGCCTCTCAAAAAAATATTATCTATCTCTTGTCGTGCAAACAATGCACCTCATTCTACATAGGCGAATGCATTACCCCCTTATCCATTCGAATGAACAATCACCGCTACTTCTGTTATTCTGCTTAACTCTCTTCTCTCCCTATCCCTTCACACGCAACTTCACACAACCTCGGTAGGGCTTTCCCACCGTTCCCCCCTTGGAACCATGATAGACAGTGATCTCAAATCTTTACCCCTTTTCACACCTCTTTGTGCTTCGATACTTTGTGCCCAGTCAACGACCGGGGTAAAACCCAGATCTCATCCCCTTCCTCCACGACTAGGACTATGGCACCGCATCGAGGAAACAACGAGACACCCACTCAATCCAGCCATGAGGTCTTCTCCTGACTTGTTTAAGTTCCCCACCCCTTTCTCCTCCCCCGCACCTCGTCACTCATGCGTCCTTCCACATCCCCTCCCTCTATCCTCCATTTTCCACTACACACCAACCACCCCCCCCTTACTAGCTTTTTAGCATATACATGTATACTAGACACTGAGTTATGACTGTCACCAGAAGATGATGTAGTTACATTGAAACCGGTCGTATTAATAAAAATTTTATTTTTGTGGAAAAATTGTCAATTTTTATTAATCATGAGATTCCACCATATCACGCCTGAAACGTCTCTTTTTCTTCACACAACCTGTCATTCAACGAATGTTTTTCCCTATCAGTTCTAGAATCCCTACCCGATTCAGCCACCAACATAGAGATGAGAACTCGCGAATCCGCATATGTCCTAGCTTTCCAATCCTTTAAAATTCCCACCCCTAACCGCCATCTTTAATTCCCCTCCCAGAATTCCCTACCTGCACCTTCCCCCCTTTTTTTCCCTCCCCGTATATCATTCCGCGCCCAAGACCTTTCAGTCTGACCTGAAGAAGGACTCGCAGTAGGCCGAAAGCTTAAAAAATCTACAATGTGAGTGTCCTTTTACGTGCTATCAATTTTATTCTGTTCTATTGTGCCGTCCAAATGATATATTGCTCCTGTGAGTGCTTCCACATTATCTCTATTTCAATGTGAATGAATATTTATATTCGCCATATGGCGGTATTTCATGTTTGAATGTATATATATATATATATATATATATATATATATATATATATATATATATATATATTTTTTTTTTTTTCCTCTAGCAAACTTTATCGCTCGAAGAAACTGGGAAATCAGTAAGACGTTTTAGATCAGTTACACGGTATCTGTATGGTTATACCAGCGAGAGAAGTGGATATTAAATATCATGCACAACGATTAAGCTTAAGCATGTGAGTTGGACGATTTTCAGTTGAAGGCGCAACAATGGTAACTATCATAGAATTAGAAATACACAAGATGGTATATTTCAGAATAAACATTTCCTAAACCTAAATATTTAATTCTTGGGGGATGTGAAACTAAACTTATGAAAAATCCCGCAAAATTCGGTATCATTGTTTCATTTATGGGACTAGAGCTGTTTATCAATTAATAAAATCTTTTTTTACTTGATCACAATTTTATCTTTCCATTCTTCCGTTGCAGTACAACATTCATGCCCTTGATTTCTTAAGAAGCCGATCCCCTCAAAGAAGTTCGCTCGACAAGGCTTTCGTCTACTTCCGCGCCCCACCCCTCAGAAACGACCCCCCCCCTACTGATTCCCGCTCCCCCCGAGTGGGGACAAGGAAAGGACATGAATGACCCTTCCCATATAAGCGGGCGATACAAATAAGGATGGACTTGTACTCTTCGTTGAGGACACTACCCGGTGATATTTCATTGCGCATATGTGAATGACCGCTTTTTAAGTAGTAATGGCCTCAAGAAGAGAGTAGAGTTTTCTTGCATCCCTCTTCTGACATCCATGAATAAGAGGTGGTCAAGGTTGAATGGCAGTAACTCAAGAGCTCCAAAATCTCAGCTTTCAAAGTTTGTCGTATCAAAAACGGATGAGTATCCAGGCACTTGAGGTAAGTACAAGACTTCACTGTTAACACATGGCCATTGCGAAAAGATTTTGTACTTGAGCTAAAAGGAGGATACTTAACTGCACTAGATGCAAGGCATCTGGAAAATTATTAAGGCCAAATTCAGAACGAAGCTTAATGAAAACTAGATAATACCTTAATTTATAAAATAATCGAAAACATTATTTGAAATACTGTTTTAAAGAGCGTGCAGGGGTATAATTAGAGGTAGAGACACGCACCTTATTTCCACGGAATTGTTCCGATTAATGGTTAGCCTTTTATGACGAGCATACATTAGTTATTAATGGCAGCATACTAAATGAATATTGCCACTATGTGCACTTCATATTGTTATTCAGATACCGTACGCAATGAAATACCAACGTTGTTTATACATGAAAAATGAGAAGTAACATTTGCATAAATTGCAGGGAGAGCACCAGAATGTCGTTTTAAGTTCAATGCTTTCTCTTAAAATATTACGATTCAATTATTATTTAATTACATTGTTTAAGACTAAATCACTAATCCACAACTTTCCTAATGAACAGGAACTTATATCAAATGATAAATATGTTATATTCCCTTTTAAGTGTTTAATTTACAAACATTAAATTGTTCAAAGCATAAAATGAGCTTGTTTTCCAAAACTAGAGAGTATACTTGGATAACTAGCGATGGGAAAACTACGATTTTTTTCCATTTTTGTAAACCTGGTGGAGTAGCTAAGAATATGGATAAAAGATTTTTTGGAATTACGCAGCCACACACGTGTTGATATTAAAGCCATTACAGATTGGCTTAAGACGAGCTAAGAAATTAACAGCGACAACTTTCGATGGATATAATTACATAAAAGAAATCGCGATAAGCAGTTGTAGCCATCTCACCAAGCAACTAGCGTTTCGCGAAGTGTCTTCATTGTGCATATCTGAATCTCTCACTCTTTAAAGCGTCGGCTCCTCTCATCTTTGATGCCGTGCATCTCCGTCACTGATATACTATATATATATATATATATATTCATGGCGATGTGTATTTCCTGTATTTTTAATAAAAATAATGTTACAACCTTTCTCCTATCTCAGTTAATGCTCCGAATTTAATTGTGTCACTCATTTCGAAAGTATTTGCACATGCACTCTTACGAGGGAAAAGAGCGCCCTCCAAACGCTCGAGTTACTATCGTCAGTTTTATGTCCGGATGTCCTCGAGGCCCAAGATGCGCCCAATTATCAGTGACGGAGATGCATTATGGGGATGATCAGTTTGGGTTCAGGAAAGGAAGAGGTACGCGTGATGCCATTGCAGTAATGAGATCACTAGTCGAGAGGAATATAGAATACAATCAGGACGTTTTTGCCTGTTTTGTAGATTTCGAAAAAGCGTTTGATAGAGTGAATTGGGAAAAATTAATGCGTGTATTGCAGAAAATAGGAATGGATTGGAGGGACAGGAGACTGATCCGCAACCTGTACATGTCCCAGACTGCTCAGGTACGAGTGGGGAACGGAGAGTCCGGATGGGCAGTGTTAGGAAGAGGTGTAAGGCAGGGTTGCCGATTGTCACCGGTACTGTTCAACGTATATGTAAAGGAAATGATTAAAGAGTCATGGAAAGAACTGGAGGTAGGAATGAAAGTCGGAGGGGAATTCGTGAAATCGGTTAGGTTTGCTGATGACCAAGCATCAGTTGCTCAGTCAGCTAAAGGGTTGCAAGCATTGTTGAGTGAATTGGAGGTTCAGTGCGATAAATATGGGATGAGAATCAATATTAATAAAACAAAGGCTATGCGATTTTCCAGAAAGAAAAAGACTAAGCTAAATATTAAAATAGGCTTGGAAAAAATAGAGCAGGTAGAACAGTTTACATATCTCGGAAGTGTTTTGGACCAATACGGTCAAAGTGGTAGGGACGTAAGGAGAAGAATTGCGCTAGGCAAGGAGGCTTTCTCAAAGAGGAGGGAGTTGATGACGGGGACGTTGAGTGGGGATGTTAAGACAAGACTCCAAGTTACAAGATGACAAGTTAATGTTAAGATAAGACTCGTAAAAACTCTTATATGGAGCGTAGCTATGTACGGCGCGGAAACGTGGTCGCTGAAGT
This sequence comes from Hetaerina titia, assembly GCA_037158775.1. NCBI lineage: Eukaryota > Metazoa > Arthropoda > Insecta > Odonata > Calopterygidae > Hetaerina > Hetaerina titia. Next base: position 6,787,392 of record CM073770.1, on the reverse strand, counting down.
AGGAGGATAGACGTAGATTGGAGGCTTTTGAAATGTGGGTTTGGAGAAGAATGGAGAAGGTGAAATGGACCGAAAGGAAAACAAATGAGGAAGTACTAGAAATGGTGGGGGAGGAGAGGGGTTTGTTGAGAGAAATCCTATGGAGGCAGGAAAAATGGATGAAAGGCGTATTGAGCGGTAGTGGAATGTTGAAGAGGGTAATAGAGGGGAGAATTTTGGGCAAGCGAGGTAAGGGTAGGAACAGGATAGGGATGTTGGACGGGATGAAGGGAGGAAAGAAGTACACCGAGATGAAGAGGGACCTGATATAGATTAGTTTGCTAGGTGGGGAGTCACAAAATGTTTATTTGATAGTTGTGTCCATCCAAAAACCTACCTTAACCGGTAGATTACCTAATAATAATAGATGATGCGGAAGTACTCACGAGAGCAATATAACTTTTGGACGGCACAATAGAACACAGAATAATACAGATAACACGTAAAAGGATACTCAGACTGTAGATGATTTAAGCTTTCGGCCTACTCCGAGGCCTTCTTCAGGTCAGACCTGAGGAAGGCCTCGTAGTCGGGAATCATCTACAGTGTGAGTGTCCTTTTACGTGTTATCTGTTTTATTCTGTGTTCTATTGTGCCGTCCAAAAGATATATATATATATATATATATATATATATATATATATATATATATATATATATATATAGAAGACGAACACAGGACATGTGGGGAAGGCGGATATATATATATATATATATATATATATATATTTTTCCTATCCCCTTATACCTATTTCTATGCTTGAATGAATATTTGTGCGCCGTATGGAGGGACTTCGTTTTTGAATGTGTATCTGGCCAATGTGGCTCATCTCTTCTTCTGGCTATGCGTGCCATGAAACGTACTGTTGTTCCTATTCTCTATGATACTATATGCTTTCTAACCAACTGTCCCCTCTTCTTGTGTGTATTGTGTATTTCTCCTTAGGTGGGTGTAACAGCTCCCTAAAGCCTTCCTTTGGCAAATGATTCGGAGCACTTGGGCGTTTTAAAACATCGCAGATCTCAGTGTAAATAAGGTTTCCTCAGATAGTGTATATTACATTTAAAAACTTTTTACTGTAAATGCAACAAAATGTATTTGTAAAAAAATAGGCCTGGTGGCCCTGCACCTGGAGCACCTGCACGTAAAAGTTAGCATTCACAGTCTCCTCTGGTGGGACAAACTCCTTGTGAACCATTCTATGGCGGTCTAAAAACACAATCAACATCGTTTTCATTTTTGATTTGCTCATGCGAGCCTTTTTCGGACGTGGGGATTGTCTTTTCGTTTCGGGGTCATATCGAAAAACCTATGTTTCATCACCAGTTATCACATTGTCCAAACAATTTTCATCTCGGTGCAAATTGGCTAACACTTCTTCGGAAATGCGCACACGCGTTGTCTGTTGGTCGACACTCAGAATTTTCGGCACCATCTTGGCGCACACCTTGCGCATGGCCAAATCCTGTGAAATAATGCGTTGGACGTTGGATACAGACAGACCCAACTGGTCTGCAATTTCTTCACTGGTTAAGCGTCGGTCTGTGTTCAGCAGTGTCCTCACTCTGTCCACATTCGTGTCGGTTCTTGCCGTCGACGGCCGTCCGGAGCGATGGTCATCTTCAACGAGCTTTCTACCCTCTTTAAACAACTTTTGCTACTGTGAACGGCTTAGGGCAGGGTCCCCATAAGCCTGCTTGATCATATCGAGGGTCTCAGTTGCCGTCTTCCCCGAGTTTTGCACAAAACTGTACGGAATAACGTTGCTCTAAATGCAGATTCATTTTGTTTTTCGACGCGGACAAAAACCTTGCTTCACTAAAAACGGTGTCCTCAATCAACTACAGCCCGCAGGCGACTAAGGTTGGTGTCGGCCTGTTGCTAAGAGCCCCCTCCATCTTACCCTGCCAGGCAGACCCTGTCGGTGTAGGTTTTTATTTTATTCCTTGTTCGGTTGATATGGATGTGGTTCTTGAAATAGAAAAATGTTTTTTTTCTTCGAGGAACATAACCTACTTTTCTTTTCTTGCATGGTTTGAAATGAGGAAAGGGGAATTACGACGATGGATTGCGGGCGGCGAGTTCGGGGGGGGCGAGGTCAGAGGCAAACTCGGCGCTCTCGCCCCGAGGGAAAGTGAAATCCACGCGTCTCGGACCTTTCGTCTCTAGAGCGGACGCAAGGCGTCTTCCGATCCATCTCTCGGGATTGAAAAGCACTTGGTATGACTCCCTTGCATCCACTGCTCTAAGAATAACCTCTGGAGACGGTGCTGAAACTGCCGTCCAGAGCAGTCGGTCTAAGACGGCACAAGCGCCCTACGAACACTCCAGTCCTCTCAGTCCACAGCTGATGTTTCGCTAAAGAAGAGACTCAATTGGCCAGCCATTGACGTGAAGGAGTCGGGAAGCGAGCATGCGTGGGCACCAACACTCCCGCCCTCCCCCACCCGCCTAGGGGCGCGGCTTTCCTCCTTATTCTTTCTTCGATATGGACCGTCGAAATCTTGTTGTGATGTTCCAATCCACATTGTCGAACACTCATTCTGATACATGGCCTCCCAAGAGATTTACCAATATTATAGACACTAGTCTACTTGGTTAGGATAGTGTTCGGATGGCCCTACATGCTAAAAACTACTGTGCTCTTATATCTTCCTTAAAACATTAAAAAAATATACTCATAACCCACACTACATATTACAATTAAATACACACACACGCATACACTTTAAAAATCCCTTAATTTTCGACCCGATGATGACGTTTAACGTCGAAACCTGGACCGTGTTTTTAAAATAAAGTGTGCGGAATTACAAAGTCAAGTATTTCATTTCAATATGTTATGCCAATTCCATTAAGTTACGCCTGAGACAACAAATCCCTTAATTCTATCCGAAATACCTAAAAGGTTGGTATAAAAAGTATCGGCAACATTTTTTTCCCGGCGTGCATTGCGCGAAGTGCTGAATTCAGACGGTCGTCGGTTAAGTGTGCGCATGATCGCAGACGTCGTATAATTGGCATTGAAACGACATTAATGAAAGTGCTTACACCATTATCACCACTTTGAAATTTGGCGATGCGAAAGATCTAGAGCGCTAAACTCTTCCTTCCGAAGGCCTTATTGAGGGACGACCAAAAGAGCGAGAGACGTGATAGTCGAGAGTCTGTCTGCTAGCGAGGACCGTCTTCAACGACATCGCAACGATTCCCTTACACTCCCAAATTGGCACCAGCAGTCTGTTTCCTATTCCCAAAAGTGAATTCTCCCCTCAAAGGACACCACCACCATGGTTTCACCTTAAGAGCCCTCAAAGAGGCTTGTATTCGTACCTTTCGCTTACCAGGGAGCCTTCGAGTCGTGGAAAAGCCGCTCTGGCAAAAGCGTGTGTCGACGCTAAAAGGCTTTTCTTTGAAGAAATGTGAGAGGCATTTTAGTAATATCTGACAAATGAATCTATTTTTCCGAAACTATTTCTGACACCTTTTAAACACACCATGTGTTATTCTTCCCTCTAACTTGCTCACTCAAAACTCTATCCCTCCCTCTATCAAAGTCTTCAGCATCCCATTCCCTCTGGGTGTCCCCTACATTCATTTGTCCTGCCTTCTCCGAATTTCTCCCTTCAACTTTTTAATTCCGCCACCAAGTCTAGAACATCATCGTTTAATTTCTTTTCAGTCTATTTAATTTTTTTTCAATTTTTGCCAAATTCTTAGAAGCCTCCTGTTCCTAACGTATCTCTTGCCTTGTCGACCAACTTTCCTGGAAATATAAAACCCCGTATCAAAGCTTCCATTAATCTTTACCTAACATGACCGTCATCAACAGCTTCCTCCTCTCTGTGACATTGATAGATTTATCATGCCCACTCTAAATCACAATAATGGAAACATCATAATGCAATAAGTTTTAGAATCCAAAAATATCGGCGGGGATCCTCAGAAATAACTAATTCCCCAGATTTCCCTTTAAATTCAGAAAATTGGATTTTTGCCTATCTCCCTCTGAGGTTCCAATTCGTTATGCTGTGGCGAGCTTAACGCTGACTGATGCTTGGACAAATGCACGTGGCGTTTAATTTGGATATTTTTCGGGAGCTGATGGGAAACAGGATAGCATCCGGAATAGGTTCCCTAGAGTTTATTAGAGGTAGATGGAATCTAATGAGTGCCACAGAGAAGAGTTATAGAGACAATACCTTTCTTGACTAAACTATGGTCAATAACCATATAAACTTAATTTTTCTTTTCACAGAAACCATAAACACAGTAATCAACCCGAAGGTCGGTTTGGTTGGTGATGGCAGAGTTCACCCAGTACTAAGCCCTATACGACGTGTGAAATTCACACATCAGGGTAGGGGGCCAGTTCCTTTCCCTGTGCCGGTTATGGTTTCCCAGGAAGACCTGGTACCCGAAAAATCACACAGCTTGGGTGGAGCTTCAGGTGCCCAGAGTGACTTGCCCGGGAATCGAACCCGGGACCCTCCGGTCAGCAGTCCAACGCTCAACCCCCCTGGACTACCAGGCGACCCACACACACAGAAATAAATAAAAAAATATATTTTTTTATATATTTTTATTTACCAGCAAGTTATGAATAACCATGTAAGCATAGAAAGTAGAAAAAGCTGATCAAAACTTTCATCATGGAGTGTATTGTTAAATGGATGTGAGACATGGACAATCAGGAAAGTGGAAATGAAAAAGAGCTTGGTTCAATGTAAAAGTGGACTTGGAGTAAACAATAACAAGCCGAAGAAGAAGTAATGAAAAAGAGTTAGCAGAAGTTTGAAAGAAAAGAGATGGGAACAACAGGGGAAAAGAAGAACAAAATTAATCGGACGTTTAACAACCAATTCCTTAAGGACCGATTAGAAGAGAAGGTTATAGGGAAGAAAGCAAGAGAAAGTCCCGGGGCTGCGCTCTTCGTCAAGAATGTGGAGTATGCGGCGGACTTGAGATCGTACGCTGGTCTGAAGGTAGCAGCAGTGAATAGAGAGAGGCAATTGCGACGAGGAACTCATTGCCTTTGGTGTTTGATTGGTTGATTGATGATGAATTACATTTAAGACCTCAGCTGCAACATTAGCGGCAACCTTAGATTATTTACGGACGACACGGTGATTTTCAGAGAAATAAGTACCATGGAAGATTCCCTGCTACCCTCGAAGCATTTAGAAGAATTATAATTATCCTTTCTTATATTATATTATCTATAATTATCGGAGTGGTGTAAGAGTTGGAGGCTAGAATTAAACATCAGAAAATGAATAGTATTTAAGGTTTGGAATATAAGAAAAGAAAGTCTAGACGTGACCTAAACTAAAATATGTGGGATTAAATCAAGGAACTCATAAGAGATGAAATAACTAGGTGCTACACTGAAATGAAGCCTTTCATAGAGCACACACCTCAGAAGAATATACAGGTTAACATTTAAAAAAGCTAGGGTTTACTAAGCGGATTGTAGGAAAAGCTAATAAGAGTATAGGGAGAGTGTTCATTCGTTACTTCATTAAAACCATATTTTGAATGCGGGAAAACGCTGACTAAACAAATTTTATAAGTATCAGGGAAAATTCCTCAGAGTCGTTTAGATTTGCTACGAGAAAGAGAGTAAGCGTAGCGGGTAAAATGTTGAAGGCCGTGAGCATCTTGCTCCACGAACAGACAAGGCAAGACTTGGGTATTTCGAAAGGTGCAGAACGCCTGAGTTTCCTTGCGACATAGAGGGAGTTACCGGGGCACCAAATTATATCACTTAGATACGAACATGGAGATATAATTAGAGTGATAGACGGCGTCATCGAGAAAGTCAACTATTCCCTCTTTCCTCGCACACTACGCAAAAGTAAAATCATCGAACTCTAGCAGCCGAATATTTTCATTTCAAATCACTAAATTCAATTATTTACTCAATCACGCACATTACTTAATGAACTATGCATATAGCCCCGCAAGTTGACATTGCTGTGTATATGACCGAATACAGATTCATATGCACGTATAAATAATTATTTGTGTACACCCCCTGCCACACACCGTTGCGGCGTCTTACGGAGTATTGCGTAGATGTAGATATTACAAAGAGCAGTTTGAAATATTTCACTCGGTCGTTTTGAAAGTCCTATTCGATCTTCATGATTACCCATCATCGATCAATTGATTTCCCTCCCATCATAATTCTTCCGTCTATGCTTAGGTCAATTATAGTAATCACATGACCTCTTAAATCCCTTTGTCGGGGAAACATTACGTGAGGGAACTCAAAGAGAGTACCGAATGGAGGCAGGCTTGTTCACCGAGGTTGAAAATGTAAAGTGAATGTGAATATTGTTTTTTTCAATATTATAATGACGTTCACTTTGGAAATAGTTTTTATAGTATAGAGCTGATGCCCACGTTGATAAAAGTAGATATTAATATTTTATTTAAACACCAAGCAGTTGATGGGTCTTAGAGACACGCAAGAGTATTATGGGGTCTTTACGATTAGTTAATCTCGTATCAAGGGTGCCACTAAAATCTAAAAATCAACTGCGTTCCTCCACACTGAATTCAGAGCTAGTAAGAATTGAAAAAAAATGAAAGAGCCACTTAAGGCTCAAGAAAGGCTTAACTGGAACTTGCAGAGGCATTTGAGGGAAAATTGTATTTGGCCTGCCCTACCCAAATAGGGAATCATCGTAAATCTCAGGGTGGGGCAGAGATAGTCATCACTGTCACCTTTAAATGATAAAATAGCGCGCATTTATTTAACCGCTGTATTATTGAGCGAGATTAATCAGTAAACTTAGACACCTCAGTCTATAAGGTAATAAATGCCTGTTGTGGCCTGGTGATAACAACCTATTAGTCCTGCTTGTTTCTAAAAGTGGGAAAAACAAATGTCCAAAGTGCGTTTTCGGTGTATGCAACATTTGAAACGCAAACACGATCTATGTTTCCATCTTATGCACTATGCCATGAGAAATACTAGATTTTAGTTATATATATCATTCATTCAAAATATTATTATTATTATGTAATCTACCGGTTGAGGTAGGTTTTTGGAAGGACACAACTATCAAATAAACATTTTGTAACTCCATACAAAACCGAATCCAGCAACCTAATCTACATCAGGTCCCTCTTAATCTTTGTGAACTTATTTCCACCCTTCATCCCATCCAACATCTCTATCCTGTTCCTACCCTTATCTCGCTTACCCAACATTCTCCCCTCTATTACCCTCTTCAACATTCCACTACCGCTCAATACGCCTTTCATCCATCTTTTCTGCCTCCATAGGATTTCTGTCAACAAACCCCTCTCCTCACCCACCATTTCCAGTACTTCCTCATTTGTTTTCCTTTCGGTCCATTTCACCTTCTCCATTCTTATCCATACCCACATTTCAAAAGCTTCCAATCTACGTCATTCCTCCTTCTTCAACAACCACGTTTCCGCGCCGTACACTCTCCATATTATGTTTTCGCAATTCATCTCCGTACACCCCTACTACTTTGACCGTGTAGGTCCAAAACACTTCCGAGATACGTAAAATGTTCTACGTACTGTCATTCAACATATAGGAAACCATACATATGAAAATGAAGTGTTTAGACGAAGCGGAGGTGTGAATATTTTGAAATCGCCTTTTTCTGTGCAAGCGTCTTTTCCTCGTTGCATTCGTTTATTTTTCATCTCTTCCGCTCCCTCCTCTCGTCGAGAAGAGAGCGTTTGGCGCGGAGAGAGACGTCACTTTGTCACATCGGAGAGAGAGAGAGAGAGAAAGAGAAGCTGGCGTCGACGCCTCGCGACACCGAAGCGGAAGGGGAAAAAACTAGGTCACGTGTCTCACTAAAATAATTCCCGGGGATGAACATAAGTCTTGGGAAGGAAGGGGGTTTGGGTGGGTGGGGGTAGGGGTTCTGTTCTGTGTGTGTGTGCGTGTGTGTGTCTGCCTGCCTCGAGTCTCAGGTCGTTATCGCTAGCGGGAGAGGGAAGGGAAATGGGGTGCACCCCTGGCTGCATCTTTATCAGCCTCCGAAAGAGATTGAGGAGCATAGAGAGAGAAATGGGAACCGCTCTCCCCTTTGCATTCGTTGGTAACGACGGGAGATCTCCTTTCCAACGCGTTTTCGTTTCGTGTAGCCTCCCCAGCGAGTTCCCTCAGTCACTCCCCCCCAACCGCCCTTCCCCATGCCAATCCCCAAGGTTGGGGGGGATGCCAAACCCCTGGATGGTATCTCGCCCCCCTTCCCCACCCTCACACACCCCTGGATGCCAATTATCATCCCCCAACCACACTCGAGACCGTGATCCTACTTTGGAAAAAAGAGTGTGTCCCCCTCAGCTGAGGAGCAGGGGAAATGAAATAAGGAAATAACTAAAGGCAAATTCGAATTAATGAGTAAATAGATGCTCAGCCTCAAGGTGAAACTATGCTCCATTAAAAGATGGTTCTTGAAGAAAAGTGATGGTGAAATAACGAAATGCAACCTTAAATTGAAGTATTAACGACTAAATGGTTTTGCTTTGAGGTAACAGGATATGCGCAGATCAGAGGCTTTTGAGATGTGGCTATGGAGAAGAATGAGGGGGGAATTAGTTGGGACGGGGAGCCTAACGACGAAGTTTGAAATATGCTAATGGAGAGATGTAGTCCAAAGGAGTGGGCCGCCATCCATAATTTGGCCGCCCAAGAAAACCCGCGTCGCTTTCCTCATTACAATCGAAATGTTCACGGACAGCATTGGCAGCTGACCGAGCTGAAAGTGATGATAACAAAGGACAGTGGAGAGTTTCTCCATTGTGCACGGTCGTATTCCAAATTCAGCAGATATTTATTCAGCATCAATGGTGAATGGAATTTGATTCCATTCAATATCTGATTGATCTTTTTCGGCTAATAAGGCATATTTGCGAAGAAACGCGACACATAAGCCAACGCTTATGAATTTCACGAATGGTGGAGTTGGGATGATGAGGAGCGAGCACACCGTTGGCTCAATGAGCTGCTGGATTATGACTTGGCTGGGAGAGTGAACGCGAGCGAAGGGAGAAGGCGAAGGAGGTCAGGGAATGATCGTGGATTGATGCATGACCTGTCTTGTTTTGGTGGGGACCTGCCGCATGAAAGGTTGCGATTCATTTTCGCTCCCTTTTTTGCATTACAAATAACTAATTCATTCGGTGAAATCAGCCCTTGTTTTGAATTAAGTCTTCCTCCTGTATGCCTGCACATTTGTACGTTATTTGATAGTTTTTTACTGAATATTTTTCCGTTTTCCCTTTCCCTCCCATATCCTCCCTTAACACTCACCCCCCCACCTGGTGCTTGCACCCCATGCCACGAACCTTTTTCGGTGGATCGCGGGGTATTCACGCAGATGTAGAGGAGGGAAGGGGAGCGGTGCTAGAGGAGCAATTAAGACTCAAAAGCATTGCACTCACTGAACTAAATTGCTTTATTAGGATGCGATTTTCGTCTATATATATACATATATATTTACATATCATACCATGATACACCAGATTATGTCTACTATGTCCTATATGTCGAAATGGGGGGTATTATAAAGTTTTTTTATGTGAAAATTAACCAAGTTTTTTATTCAGTGATCATGAATTTTTACTAAGTATATTCTGAAACCATAAAATTTATTTAGTAATTATTTTTCAAACATTAAAATTTGAGAGATGACCCTATCTCCACACTTGCAACTAATCAAAGCAGATTTTCGGAAAAAGCAAATCAAGTGGTCTCAGAAAGTAAGAAAGAGAGAAGAAATTCCTCGAGAGATATTGACATTCATTTTAGAGGTTCAATAATTTATTTATAAGTATCAATTTGATGAATGTGGGGATCAAATAAAAAATGAGCAGTGAACATATTATTGTTCATGGACCTCCAAAAGTCATGTTCGTGGTGGATATGCTAACAAAGCAAACGTCACAGGGAACCTTAGGCGCTTTGGCTGGAAGGGGCATTCGCCGCGTGAATCAGGAACTGCCGGGTTCAGCGGACTGACGACCCACATTACGACGACTGAGAATGGAGACGTCTACCTCCCAGGGAGATACTACTGCGGGGATTAAAAAACTCGATGGAGTCGTTAAAAAAATCGGACCCAAAATTTAACTGTGAGAGTTGCTATCAGCGCCGCCATCGCGGATGGGTTGATATCCTACATAATCCAGAAAAAGACAATCGCACCTGAGCGAACTTCTGAAAATTGGAATGCATGAATTGCTACTGTGATTAAATTCATTGCAGAATCGCCACTTAAACAAAAAAGGCTATTGCGCGAACATTATTCAATTATTTCCTGAAAAAATTGTATCAAATGTGTCTTGCTGCCGGATTTCGTTTCGACAGTTTCTTGAAATAATATGAGTTATGTAGTCATTACGTTTAGAATTGCATGGACAATTTTAAATTAACCACCAGAATTAATGACGAATATAAATCAATTTTTATAATTTTTTACAAGATTGTACGCTACCAAATTGTAGAACAGAAACATGGATGTTTATACCGTTTTTAAATATTGTTGTTCATGTGTATGTGTGTGTATAATATAAATAACACTTTTGTAAAAATCTCAGGGACGTGAACAACAATGTAAATGGAATAAACAATTGAATAATTGAAAAAACTACAATAGCCGTAAACAGTTTACCTTTCGAAACAGAGTACACTTGGAATTAGTTGGTAAACGCCACAAGTCAAAGGATGGGGTAAATGAAAAGGAAATTAAAGGTGTATACGAATAATAAGGTCACTTCAACTCGTGTTGTCGTGACGATTTACCTTCAGTTCACTGAAGAGGGCTACTTTGCGGCCGAAATACGCGTATTCACCTTTCATTCCCTTTTTATTTACCCTTCACCCCATCCTTTGACTTGCGCCATTTGCCAACTAATTCCAACTGTACCCTGTTTCGAAAGGAAAACTGTTGGAGTTTTTCAGTTATTCAATACTATTGGCCGTAAGAGCTCAATTAATTTATTATTGGAATATATTATATATATAATATATATATATATATATATATATATATATATATATATATATATATATATATATATATATATATATATATATATATGATTTGGAAGTACTCACGAGAGTAATATAACATTTGGACGGCACAATAGAGCACAGAATAAAATAGATTACTCGTAAAAGTACATCGGCCTACTCCGAGACCTTCTTCAGGTCAGGTAAGAGTTTATTGTGTAGTTCTATTGTGCCGTCCAAATGTTTTATATATATATATAATATATTTTATATATAAACACGAAAAACCGCCAAACGTCGAACAAATATTCATTCACATGGAAATAGGTATAAGGAAAAGGGATAGGAACAAATATAAAGGGCGAAGACAAGAGAGGTGGGGAAGGCGGAATCGAGCAGATCATAAGCGTAAAAATATTTCCTTGACCAGGGCTTGAACACCGGCTCTTTTCTTACTTACGACTTACGACTTACCGATTTCTATTCGACTTCGATGCTATGATTACTTTAGCTATTACGGAAATAGACAACACAAACAAGAGGAAAGAACGGTAGGGAAGCAATCATTCAACGTCATAAAGCTCGTCCTTTATCAATGTTACTATCTCTTTTCCTTACATTATAACACAAACGCCGAGATTTTGAATACGATTTGAATTTATTTTGAATAGGTGAAGAGAGAATATTGCTGTGAAATTCAAAAGAGCCAGAGGAAGTGGTTGGATGGAATGCTGAGAGGCAGGGCCGCTGTGGCCGAGATCGTGATAGAGGGGAGAACGTAGGGAAGGCGGAGTATATTATGTAGAACGACAATTGAAATTTTAGCGAGCATGAAGTTAGGCAGAAGTTACGAAAAAAATCAGAAAGAAATATGAAGTTGCCTCTGTACTTAGCCAGCCCCGGTGGCGGCGGGGTAACGTCCTCGTCTGCCAACCCAAGGGGCGCGGGTTATATTCCCGCCAGGGTGGGATTTTTTCCACCTAGGGCTTGTATTGTTGTTACTGGTGTGTTGCCATCTTTGTCTGATGGCCAAAAAGTGCTGTTTTCGGACCAAGACGAATAAATGACTAAATAAGCAGTTCTCTGGGAGCCATTAAAATGGACAGAAAACCTTGAGGGAAGGATTTACATGACTGTAACAGTAAGTTTTCAATTGAGAGAAGAACTTTAGATTCCGGATTTTCCAGCAGTTAATCAAGGAGATTTCATAGTTTGCCCTTCCAATTGTCTTAAGTGACCCATGCCTCTATGTTTTAAATATAAACTATATACGCTGTGAAAGATGACTACTGTATTTTCTTCACAGCCAAGTCTTGTATGTAAAAGGTAACCAATGAACTTTTACATCAGGCAGAGAGCAGAGAAACGGCTTTCCGTGTGTGCCCTCGCCATATCACGTTGAGTTCTAATCTTCCTCGTTACGAGACACGTGCGCCAAACCTGAAAACGATCCGTGCCATTGCTCGGCACGAGGACCACACCGACCGATGACCTGTGCCGGATCTTTTAGGCGACCGTCGCGTCATGAGGCTCGAAGTTGGCGAACGCGCTAGGCCTTTGAACGAGCTACAATGCAGAGAGACGTCAATGTTACGTATCTGTACACGGTTATATCACGCAGCTGCGACGTCACCATTGTCTCGTGTGGATCCCTAAAACCCCGCATTGCCCCTTCACCAGACACCTACTCATCCTCATCGACCGGGAATTCAGTCCGAATCTCTCCCGGGCAGTTAAAGTCCCCCCCTCCCCCCGAGTCACGCTACCGTGTTTCCCACCCCACGCTGGGGCCACGTGATATGTTCACAAACCCAGACGATGTAAAGGCAATCCTTTCTCTTTGTTGGTTCAGTAAACTACACAGGAAGGACGCAATCGGTGCACAGAATGAAAGAGAAAATGATTTTTTGCGATGAAGTTGAAAATGCGTTAATATTAGCCCCATCGCACTACGGAAGGTTTTGGTCAATAAGAATCGAGAGATAAAATGTAGATTAGATATATTTACAATGCCATTCTGCGCAAGAACGATTAGGGATCGGAATAGCTATATCCGCTGGGAGGAAAAAGTATTTTCATTCTAAATAGTGTGTTGCCGTGTTGCCATTATCTCATATTGCTTTTGTTCATGCCCTTGTTGCTACTAAGAACTCCGATGTACAAAAAAATTAAAGATTAAAAAATTCGTGTAGACTGATTTCATCTACATCTACATAAGTACCTTGCGAGCCACCAAAAAGGTGTGTGGCAGGGGGTGTAGCACCATGAGGGAAGGGTAAGGGTTGAGGGGGTTGGGAGTTAGGTGAGGAAAGGTGGGGGGAACCTGTAGGAAAAAAAAAATATATACATATATATATATGTATATATACACACATACATATACATACATACATACACACATGTATACACATCCTCGCGAAGTCCCTAACCTGTACGTTAATACTTATTGTAATGAACTAAGTCCTGGGGAATTTCGACTACGAGCATTCTGTTCCCTTATCGTTCTTGGAAAAAATGACATTTTAAACCTGTCAGTCTTGCAGTCTATCTCTCTAGTCTTATATTCGTGATCCCTTCGATTTATGATATCTAGTGTTGAATGATCTCCTACCACACACCCTAGCGGAGGTTTGCTGGCTACTAAGTAGCTGGTGAATGGAAGAAAGGCGTGGGAATTAAAAAGTTTAGGTGACAAATTAACCGTGGGACTTCCGGTAAATATATAATGAGCACGAGCAAATAAACAGCAAATGAGACCAACATATAATCACGAAATACGAATAAAAGTCATTTCTGTCTTTCATGGAGGAAGTTTGATAGGGTATTCGTCGTTATTTATGCACGTGAAAAATATTATTTCATAAAGATAGGGCGACTAAAAAATCTACGCAGATTATGGCATTATTTACAGATAATCAAAGAAGTAAACATATGCGACATAATTTAATGCTTTTTAAACTTCATTCACAAAAAGCTCACTGAATAGACTCAAGCATTAAACACAGAAACTTTGAAGATTGTAAACTTGGAAAGGGGTGAGATTCGTTGCCACCATGACAACTTTCATGCCTAAATATTAATGTAGGAAAATATGCCTGGCAATTGTAGTTATTGCACTGTGTTTCGAGGCTTTTTATCGATAAAGTGTACCTACGGAACGATCGAAACCACAGCTTTGAAAAACTGAATTTGAGGTGGTGCTGTTTCCTATTCGTTGGACTCCAGATGGAATATATAATCCCGCAGACGTTTAAAATCAATTTCGGCGGACGGTTCGTGAAGAAAATAACGAGGTGGGGAATAAGACGCGCTCCCGGTCCGCGATAATCAGAGCTCGGAAGGAGCGGATACCGCCGCGGAGTCAGGCACCACGAAACTATGGACAGGGACAGCGGGAGATGCGAAGGCCCATTGGGGATCCGTGAATGGAGAATTGCGGAGGCGGCTCTTTCATGGCGAGGGTCCACGGAAAAGCGAGCCGAATCCTCCTCAATCGCATCGGAGAACTAACTGACAAAATTAGAGAGATGAAATTTCGAAATGGTGAATCCAGAGAATCGCTATTATTCGCCACAATCCACGACCACGACTCGAAAGAGGGAGAGGTACGATATTTCAAAACCTTCCCCCCACCCTCTAGATGTGCTCAGTGGCCTATTGACCTATGGAGGCTTCCATTGCTTCAAATAGGCAACCATTCGGTGACTTGAGAGCTGTGTAGCACGTATGTAGGACGAGTTGATAGTACATGTGGCGGCCCAAAATGAATTAATAAGAAATAACGGTGAGAAGAACACAAGAAAGAAGTTGGGAATAATGGCAAGGTCCGGATGACACGAGTAGAGTAGAGCTGGTAGCCAAACTGCCCATTGGGCCTGTGGTCCAATCCTAAGGATAACATTGTTTTCCAACAAAACAATTGTCGCGCGTTGCGATGAGGGAATTCTCGAGATTGGCGGAATCGTGGCCACGCGCGCAAATGTTTCATTCTACGAGGAATATCCCCGCGGTGCTGGGTGCTGGCCGACGACACCCAAGCGCCTCTCCCTTAGCAACCGAATTTCGAGGCGCACACCTTCCGAGAGAGAGACTCGAGACATCTAAAAATAAAGCAACCGCAGCATTCGTGTATGGCGCGGGAGGGAGGGAGGCGGTAGGCAAGGCAAGGCGGGCGGGCGGGTGTACCTTGCTCCCTCCCCTAAATAACTAATGCAGTCAATATCCGCGAGCGGATTATCCCGAGGGATGAAACAAAAAAATCTGAAAGGAACATAACCTCCTCCTTCCCTCCGGCGAAGTTTCACACTTTTTGATGCGGAATTCTTTTTCTTACGTAAAGCGAGTAATGAGATCGAAATTCCAATAATACAGCCATTGGATAGGATATGAAACCACAACTGTCAACCAGAAAGTCGTTGCGATAGGTGAGGATAGAAGCTCACCTAATACGTATTTAGTAAGCCCACCGGCGCGCGGGCAAATTAATTATTCCTTGTGCTATGGTTTTAAACGTAAACCCAGATCGAACCCGGGCCCTCCAAACCAATGGCCTAGCACTTTTACCCACTGGATTAAAACGTCCCCATGCATGCCGCAATTATATCGACTAATCGACCCATCCGATTTTTAATATAATCCCTCGGTGCTGACCATATCCATAATCAGGAATTCGGTTAAATACACACTCTCGTTTCATAAAAAGGGAAATATTCTTGTTGCTGTTCATGTGCCGTATTCACTAAAAACGGATTTTGCTATTTAATATCACAATCACAAAACTATGTCGAACTTTTTCGGATATAATAATTAATATCGATGGCCGAAACTATAGTCGACAATAGTAGGAATAATATTAATATGTGTAGAAATAAGATACTCTTGAACTGGAAGAAAGAAACAATATTTCTTCAAACGGGTCAAATTTTAAGATGAAGCAGTAAGAATTTTGAAAATATTACAAAACTTTACATTAAATGCTGAAAATAAACACAGCGAATAAAATGTTTCCTCTAAAGCTGACAGCCGCTTTCAAATTAAAATTTTTGATAATAAAATAAGAGGAGATGCGTTCGAATGAAACGAAGATAATGTTACCATTTAGTCCTTTGAAAGGGTTTTGTCGCCCATGAGGTGATGAGTTCTGTTCCTACCTCCTCTTGAGAAAGGTGGATAGACCACCGAAAATTCGAGATCCATTGAGTTTCTCTTTTGTATGTATTTCTGTGTTTGTGTCTACTAGTGTTAATTCCATTTAAATTATTGTAATCGTCCGTGGTTTTCTACAAAAGTGTTATATACATATACATATATACGTGATTATGCAGAAGTACTCACGAGAGCAATATAACTTTTGGACGGCCCAATAGAACACAGAATAAAATAGATAACACGTAAAAGGACACTCACATTTCAGAAATTGTAAGCTTTCGGCCTTCTTCAGGGCAGACTTCTACGTGTTATCTATTTTATCTTTTTACTCTATTGTGTCGTCCAAATGTTGTACACATATATGTATGCATGCACGTATGTGCATATATATATATATATACACACATATATATATATCGATGATGCGGAAGTACTCACGAGAGCAATATATCTTTTGGACAGCCCAATAGAACACAGAATAAAACAGATAACACGTAAAAGGACACTCACACTGTAGATGATTTAAGCTTTCGGCCTACTCCGAGGCCTTCTTCTGAGGCAGTCTGACCTGAAGAAGGCCTCGGAGTAGGCCGAAAGCTTAAATCAGCTAGAGTGTGAGTGTCCTTTTACGTGTTATCTGTTTTATTCTGTGTTCTATTGTGCCGTCCAAAAGTTATATATATATATATATATATATATATATATATATATATATATATATATATATATATATAATTTATGGCGGTAATTGTGGGTAATTGTCTTGTATTTTTACATCGTCTTATTTATGTTACTCTCAACAGCGGATGGCCATGAGTTGAATGTGATAAAGGAAATGAAGATAAGAGCTTGTTTTTTCTCTATCCTTTCGTCCGCATGATTTTCCATTTTTCTCAGAAATCGCGAGGTTTTTGAAACATTAATCACTTGAGCATTTCATGACGTCATCAAGTGCGGACCACCAATCAAAGGTAGGTGTCGGACGGTCACTGGGAATCATCATCGTGCGCCTCTTTAAATACTCCCGCCCTAATTCAACATCTCTCACCAGGCAGTCAGTGCCTCCTTCATGTACCCCTCACGCTTCTTTTCTTTTCCGAGCGGTTATTTACATATTTTCGTCTCCATGGAAACCAAGGCTTATACAACATTGCGCTCCACTCCGCAACATTCTCTCCTCCACCCTTCCGAGCGTCTCAGAATTTACTCCAACTACTTACACCCTTTGATTTGACACTTTTGCGAATTCCTGCTTGACTATCTCCGTTTGACAATCTTGTTCAAAGTAACCCGCTTCTCGAAAACCTCTTTCTATCTTCAAATTCCTCCATGTAAGTCGGAACCAGAGTTTCGGAACCATTGAAATGATTGGCACCTCCTCGAGAACATTACAGCAGATTTCTCCGCACCCGGGAGCCAACCCCGGCCCCTCGTTCAGGGGTGACTCCCCGATGGCATCCATTGTCTCCTTCCCGTCAACGCTCCTTCTCCTTCGGCAGTCTTTCTCCTGATGAGCGAAGAAAAACCATGCGTTGGGGAGGGATGTTGTAGGACAGGAAACCCCCGCGGCCTCCCACTAAATTACTAATAATAGGTCCAATTATGCGTTTGGGGGAGAGACGACCGGGAGAGGTGTCTCATTCCTTCTTTCTTTTTCGGTTCCTTCCTAATTTTTCCAGGAAGCGGATCCGAGGAGTGGAGGAGGGGAAAGGAGGGGAAAGGAGGGGTTGGCGGAAGCAGCGTTTACTCGACGGAAAAATGGATTAACCGTGTGGACTAAGCCCAGTGCGCACAAAAAAGTATAATGATCGAAGTATAAGTCGCGAGGTGAAGCTAGAAAACGCACAACATTTAATTTTAGACGTAGATGTGGAAAACTTGAAAACAAGTGTTTGCGAGGAGACAAAATGGTACACTCTCAAATAACGACTTCTTAGAATACATTTGAAAAACCCAATGACACGACAACAGATGTGCACAGTGGATTGGCGTTCGACAGTTTCGGATGCAAGGTGGCGAAGGAAAGCCATTTGCCACATTGAAAGTGTCTAATACATGCGTCACACGCATACGCACGCATACACAAATACACACGCAGCACGTAAGTCAAGTTTAAATATATTTCAACCAGAAAAGCATTCTAAGATTCAAAGCATCCCTTTAATATCCCAAAATACCAGTTTTAACAAGCATTAATTAAAAAAATTACATCAAGGAGAACTAAAAATAAAGAAAATATGAACTAAAAATAATTTAAATGTTGAAGAAATATCATTTTCGAAGAACCACTCATGATTTTTGGGAAAGCTTCCATACGAAATAGCTCACATGTGGCAACAAATTCATGTACAAGGGTGATGCCGTCAAACAGGACGCAACAATACTTAAAAAATATGGACAGCATAATACAAAAAACAGAGGAGTATGAACAAGTCAAATGACTTTCATAATATTCTTTGGAAAAATTAATATTTTCACTGAAGTCCAATGGATTCTGGCTCTTCGTAGGATTAAAGTAAAGAAACGACCGTTTGGTGAATGGGAAATGAAAACATTGGAATCGCAATGAATGAATCTTCGGAACGGAGAATGCGTGCAGAATAATACGCGAGCGGCGTGTGCAGAGAGAGAGAGAGAGAGAGAGAGAGGGTGTGCGGTATGGAACGGCAAGAGAGAAAGAGGAGATTGTGTCCCGCAATAACCTTAAATCAGACCTTTCATTAACCTTTCATAGCATAGGCGCAAAGAAGGATGTATTCAAGGAAAATATTTGCTCGGAAAATATTCAAGGAGCTATCATTTATAGGGGGATAAATGATAAACAGGTGGCCAGACTAAAAATTACTCGAAATGATTATTTAATAAAAACGACAAGGCGACGGGGAGGCACACGGGAGCATCAGCGGCGGGGGGCGGACGGAGGGGCAAGAGGGTGGAGGGGCCTTGCCCCCGGAGTCGACCCCTCGAGATCTAAATATAAAAGGCGGGCGGGGAGGGTGGGAAAGGTGGGCGGGGAGTCCCGGGGGATGAAAGAAGGGGGTGGCCAGAGTGCTGGCTCCTAAGTTGACGTTCACACGACCCAAAAGCACTCGCGTAGGCACTCATCCTCATGCACGAGGACGTGTGGCAGGGGGCAACGGGCGCCCATGATCATATTTTATGGCATTCCAGGGGAGGAGGGAAATAAACCCAATAAATTTGGTGACACATCTTTGGAAATAACAAAAGAAGAAATCCTTTGATTACTACTAACAAAGTCAGTTATCGGTATTTTACCGATCGACGTGTATTTCGGATGGCCTGTAGAATTGTATCAAAATAAATTTACTAGCCTCTCCTAACAAAGACACAGCCTGAATTTGTATCACATCGTTATGTTCATACAATTTAGTTGTCTTGAGTCATAATGCGTTTCCTATTTATGCATTTTATTATTGGATAGTCTACCATTTAAGGTAGGTTTTGGATGGGTACCAATTAATAAGCTTACATTTCTTAACTTCAACCTAAAACCCCTGATATCTGACACTAAAATCATACCTTCTCCAATATCAGGTGCCTACAACTTCCAACAGTCAAATTAAAACATATTTCAAAAATCTGCCGACAGATCGTTGGAGGCTTAACAATTTGCGATATGGCCGTTTCGTTTGCAAACACCTTCGTCGATCGAGAGATAATCAACATACAATCTTCATAACAACGGCTGCAGCAACGCGGTGATGAAAATGACTTCTGAATCATTGATTCAGAACCGCATCTTCTTCATCTCACGAGAGGTGACGACACGGCACGTACCTCCCTTACGCTGCGTGGTCCGGGGCAAGAAAACTAGGGACTGGTACCTATGGCAAAGATCCTCGGTAACAACATCCAAGTACTGTTAACTTCGGCATACGTATACCAGGGATCAAAGACATTTTGAGCGGCAGGGCATATAATAAATCGTACAGGGCTAAGCAGAATATATCTATAAGAAGATCTATTTCATCCAACTATAATTCCCATCAGTATTTCAATCCTAGGATTGGTTTATTGCAGCCCTCCATTTGCCTCTATTTAATGCCAATTCCCTCAATCCTTGATAGTTACTCTGTTTTACGTCTTTCTTAATTTGTCCTATGTACATGTCTCTTGGTCTTCCTCGTGAAATCTTCCCTTCTATTTTTCCTTCCATTATATTCCTAATCAATCCATTGTGCCTCAACGTGTGTCCAATCCACTTATTTCTTCTTTTATCGTAGAGTTCTCCATATGGTTCTATCCTCTTCTGCCCGTCTATATACTTCCTCGTGCCTTACGATGCCTGCCCATTTAATCTTCAGCATTCTCCTCCAGCACCATGTTTCAAAGGCTTCTATTCTTCGCTGGTCCACTTTTCCAATGTTCCAAATCTCGGAACCATAGAGCGCCGTGCTTCACACGAATGTCTTGACGAATTGTTTCCTTGTTTCCAGCCTTAGGCTCTTTGAACATATGAATTGCCTCTTCTTCAAGAATGCGTTCTTTGCTTGGGCTATTCTTCGCTTGAAGTCGGTCGGACTTCTTCCATCCCTTGTTAAGCTACTGCCCAGGTAGATGAAGGATTCCCGTTGGTCTAGTTTCACCCCTCGAATTTTGATATCTGCATTCAGCTTCTCTCTTACGCACACAAGGATTTTAGTTTTCTTCTTGTTGATGTTCATATTGTATTCCCCCAGCACTTGATCCATTGCACTTAGAGTTGCTTGCAGTCCTCTCGCGTTTCCGTCACCTCTGCAATGTCATCTCTAAACCGGAGTTTGTTGATTTCTTCTCCATTTACCTCGACTCCTTTGATACCCAATTCTTGTGTTTCTTTTATTCCCTCTTCCAGGTATACGTTGAATGTTGCTGGCGAGAGGTTACATCCCTGTCTTACTCCTTTGTTTATTTTGGCTTCTGTTTTTCTCCCATTTTTCGTTTGCATTCTTGTAACCTGATTCTTGTATAGGTTATGAATAATTCTTCTGTCGTTGTAATCCAGTCCAAGCACCACTCGTATCTTGAACATAATGATGAACTATACTTACACGTATCATAATTAGAAATAAATAATAATGAGTTTTTGTTTTTAAGAAAAAAGAAATATATAAAAATCATGACCACAATTTTGATAAAATACAAGCGTTAGGCTTCCATAAAGTGACCATAAAGTTAGTCGAACTGTAAGTGAGGGATGTCGATATTGACAAGAATGTCGTGAATGTTTTTCGAGCTATTAACGAAAAACGTATTTGAAGAAAGGTAGTGTTTCAGGAAAACTACGTATTCTATCCAATGCACCTGCAATCCAAAGCAATATCTATCGCGGGACGGGTCTGACCCTCGGGCCGCAGTTAGGGGACCTGCGGTGTATACATGCCATAGTATTTCTCGGAAAACCTGTCCCTTAGTTGGAAAACATCGTTGCGGCCACTTCAAAGTTAATCCCATGATTGACCCAAATGGACGCTACAATCTAGATGACATCAAAGCATTTCCACCCGTCTGTTGCTATTTCATTTAACCGCCCCCGCTTTAATTAAACCGGAGGCAGGGGTCACAATGGAGCTGAACTAAATACCATGCCTTATGAAACGTGTGAAAATCGCACATAAACAAGTAATAAAGGGCGACAGTTCATTACCCTGGGTCAGCCATAAGGTTTCCCAGGAAGATCTGGTGCACGAGAAAAATTGCAAAGCTTTTGTGAAGTTTGGGAAGTCAAGAGTTGAAAAAGGGATCAAACACAGAACCTAGGAAAGGTTGTCTACAAACGCTACAATTATCCATCAAACGCTTCTTCCCAATACTTTCCGTTTTGGCTTCACCGCATCGGGAGTGTTAATTCGCGGCATGACTGTTTTCAGCATTTGGGTCCAGGAGTTAATGACCTCGAGAACACCTCAGCAATTGCCCCTCGCCCCTTCACTCGGGGGAAACCCCTTTCACCTGGCAGTCGAGTGGGGGTGGCGATGCTCCGCACGGAATTCCCAGTGATGCACGCAGCGAGGCACTTTTCCCTCATCCTCCCTAGCCCCCCCAACCTTCCTCCCACCCGCAAGGGTACGTTGGTTAGTGACCCGCATCCCCAACCCTCTCTCGGCTCCACTCATTAACGACCCCCTGCACGATAAACTAATCTAAACCTGCGTTATGTTATGATATATATATATATATATATATATATATATATATATATATATATATATATATATATATATATAAAACTATTAAACAAAAACATAGGCTACGCAGAAAGGAGATCCTCACCATGCATTGATTACACAGGCCTACAAAAAAATTTTTTTTTTGGTGCCGGGAATCTTTGTGCTGATTTTAACTATATTTGTAGAGCTGAATCCAAATATGAAATCCGTTTTTATTTAACAGCTCTACTTTTTTAGATATGGCACATCTTACGATTAGTTGTTTTAATATTTGATATATTCCGGAAAATAATTTTCAAAGTTAAAGAAATCTATAAGTATACTAATTTATAACCACTCTGCGGTGTTCCTTTTATTTTCAATAAACTGTCAATAAGTTTTATGTATATTTCTATATTGTAGGCCAATGAGATTAAAAACCAAAAATACGGTATCGGTACAAAAATACGGTACGGTACCGGTACCGGTACAAAAATAAGTTTTTATAACACAAGGGAAAAGGATATGCTACCCTTCTTTACTCAAGAAGACAATCTTACATTTTGTTTAGACGTTAAGGGTCTTTTGGAAAAAATGGGACTACTATCACAATATGATGCTAGTGATTGGCGTTTGTTTATTGATAGCTCCAAGCGTAGTTTAAAATGTGTACTTCTTCACAATGGTAACAGGTTTGGCGCAATACCAATCGCTCATTCAACTAAAATGAAAGAAGAATACGATACAATAGCATTGGTCTTACAGAAGATAAAATACCAGGAACATCGCTGGGTGATTTGTGTAGATTTAAAAATGGTGAACTTTCTTCTTGAGCAGCAAAGTGGCTACACAAAATATCCTTGTTTTTTGTGCCTCTGGGATAGCAGGGACAGACAAAGCCACTGGATTAAGAAGGAGTGGCCTAAGAGAGAAAACTTGGTTGTTGGGAAAGAAAATATCATTGCTGAATCTTTAGTTGAAAGAGAGAAAATCATCTTACCGCCTCTAAATATTAAACTAGGCCTAATGAAGCAATTTGTAAAGGCTCTTGACAAGGATGGACCATGCTTCGGCTACTTAAGACTAAAGATGCCCCATATAAGTATTGAAAAACTTAAAGCTGGTATTTTTGAGGGGCCACAAATCAGACAACTTACAAAGGATCCTGCTTTTGTCGAGTCAATGAATGAGATTGAAAAAATTAGTTGGATGTCATTTGTTGAGGTCATAAAAAATTTTCTTGGAAATCACAAAAGTGAAAATTATATTGAGCTGGTAAACATTATGCTCAGTAACTTCAAATCAATTGGATGTAATATGAGCACAAAAGTGTACTACCTACACAGCCACTTAGACAATTTTCTTGGAAATTTAGGAGACACAAGTGAAGAACAAGATGAAAGATTTCACCAGGATATAAAAACAATGGAAGCTCGCTACCAAGGAAGATGGGATAACCATATGATGGCAGATTACTGATGGTGCTTAAAGCGAGACTGTTTGAACAAAGTGCACTCAAGAAAATCGCGCAAAAGAAGCTTCTGATGTGTTGAGTGATGTTTTTATGTATTTTTTCTTTTCAATTTGTTTTATTACTGTAAAAAATTTTAGTATTTGTGTTCAATTGTATTGTAAAATTCTGTTGTGTTTGTGGGTGATTTAACAGCCCTAGAAATAAATCAAGTCTTTATATTTAGTGGGTTTTATTATTAATAAAATATTCCCATATCAACATGTAGAAGATTTTTTTACGTAAGTAACAACATATCTATATCTTGAAAACTATAGCTGATAGGAAAAAACTAGTGTCATAATTGGATTCAGCACCCCAATTGTTGTTTAAATCAGCATTAAAAGCTCCGGCACCAAAACCACTCTTGGCCTGTGTTATAATTGTAGGTGCGCATTCACATCGTCCGGAGAAAGAAAGGAAAAGAGTGAAGACTAAGACGAAGACTACAGCTCGCACCCATAAGGTGGTAGGACTGATTTTTTTACAAGAATTTTAATAACGATATACTTACATCGACATAATAATCTTCAAAGTATGCTTCTTGAGCTGCTACACACTAAGTACGAGGTGTATTCTTAAAGTAAGTACCGTTTGCTTATATTTAAATATTGGCGCTTCAGAACACAGTTTTGCTCCTGCAGCGCCATCTACTGATTCATTGAGAAGCTATAACAGCATTTGTTTTGTTTCAGAAGTCGTTTGCTTGTCCGTGCATGCAAACAACAATGTCCGCGACAATCATTGATCCCGCCAGCTGTGAAGTGCGTTCTGTCATACGATTCTTGTATGCAAAAGGATTGTCGGCTGCTGAAATTCATCGGGAATTATGCCTAGTTTATAAACCTACAGTTATGAGTGAAGGAAAGGTTAGACAATGGTGCTGTGATTTTAAAAATGGATGAACAAATGTCCATGACGAAGAGCGAAGGGGTAGGCCCAGTATTCTGGCCGATGAAATTGTTTCGCAAGTGGAACAAAAACTGCGATGTGATCGCCGATTGGCAATTAATGGCCTGGCTGAACAATTTCCTCAACTTGGACGCACTACTGTCTACAATATTGTTACGGAAAATCTCGGATACCACACATTGCGTGCAAGGTGGGTACCGAAAATGCTCACCGACCACCACAAAGAGCAAAGAATGTCCAGTGGACGAGAGTTTTTGGGTCGTTGGGAACTCTTTAAACCACCCACCGTACAGTCCTGACCTTACACCCAGCGACTACTTCCTCTTCTTGCACTTGAAACAGTGGTTCGGTGGACAACGTTTCTAAACCGAAGAGGAACTCAAGAATGGCGTTGTCGATTGGTTCAACCCTCAGGCGGCGAGTTTCTATGCAGAGGGGTTAAAGAAGCTGGTGCAGCGGTACGAAAAATGCTTAGAAGTGAACGGCGATTATGTAGATAAGTGAAGTAGGTTTGTAGCTAACTAAAAGTGCCAATAAAATGTGTTTCATATGAGTATATTTTTTCCTGTGACCAAACGGGTCTTACTTTATGAACACGCCTCGTATAACGTTGCTCCTATTCCCCGTGCGCCCGCTGGAAATTTTCTTTGGGGATGCCGTTGATGACCCTCGTCGAAGCCTCTTGAACGGCCTTTATCGAGTCAAAACGTCGTCCCTTGAGCTGTCTTTTCATCAGGGGGAAGAATAAGAAGTCCGGTGGTGCCAGTTCGGGAGAATAGGGCGGGTGCGGCAACGTGGCAACGCCGTATTTGGCCAAGAGTTGTCTGACGACGAGCGCGCCATGGCACGGCACGTTGTCATGATGAGCACCCAGCAGTTTACGATGGCCGGTCGGACTCTTTTCACGCGTTCTCGGAGGCGGGGGAGCACCTGCACGTAAAAGTTCACATTCACAGTGTCTGTGTTCAGCAGTGTCCTCACTCTGTCCACATTCGTGTCGGTTCTTGCCGTCGACGGCCGTCCGGAGCGATGGTCGTCTTCAACGAGCTCCCTACCATCTTTAAACAACTTGTGCCACTGTGGAACGGGTTAAGGCAGTGTCCCCATAAGCCTGCTTGATCATATCGAGGGTCTCAGTTGCCGTCTTCCCGAGTTTCGCACAAAACTTCACGAATAACGTTGCTCTAAATTCAGATTCATTTTGTTTTTCGACGCGGACAAAAACCTTGCTTCACTAAAAACGGTGTCCTCACTCAACGACAGCCCGCAGGCGACTAAGGTTGGTGTCGGCCTGTTGCTAAGAGCCCCCTCCACCTTACCCTGCCAGGCAGATCCCCACTACACCGCTCCGTTCGTGCCAGAGAAAATCAGTCCTACCACTTTTGGTTACGTTCCTGTATTCCATTCTTTCCACCGCAAAATATAGATCAACTCATATGTTTCTACATTTTTAACGTCACTTTTTTGTTCTAAAATCGTCTCAATTCAGACAAATATATCATTTTCCTTATATCTATTTCCATGTGTGGGAATATTATTATAAGGTAATCTACTGGTTAAGGTAGGTTTTTGGATGGACACAACTATCAAATAAACATTTTGTGACTCCCCACCTAGCAAACTAATCTATATCAGGTCCCTCTTCATCTCTGTGTACTTCTTTCCTCCCTTCATCCCGTCCAACATCCCTATCCTGTTCCTGCTCTTACCTCGCTTGCCCAACATTCTCCCCTCTATTACTCTCCTCAACATTGCACTACTTCTTAATACACCTCTCGTCCATTTTTCCTGCCTCCATAGGATTTCTCTCAACAAACCGCTCTCCTCACCCACCATCTCTAGTACTTCCTCGTTTGTTTTCCTTTCGGTCCATTTCACCTTCTCCATTCTTCTCCACACCCACATTTAAAAAGCCTCCAGTCTACGTCTATCCTCCTGCTTCAGTGACCACGTTTCCGCGCCGTACATAGCTACGCTCCATATCAGATTTTTTACGAGTCTTGTCTTAACATCTCTACTCAACGTCCCCGTCATCAACTACCTCCTCCTTGAGATAGCCTCCTTGTCTAGCGCAATTCTTCTCCTTACGTCCCTACCACTTTGACTGTATTGGTCCAACGTACTCTCCTCAACATTGCACTACTTCTTAATACACCTCTCATCCATTTTTCCTGCCTCCATAGGATTTCTCTTAACAAACCCCTCTCCTCACCTGGGGAAGGCGGTTTTTGAGCAGATCACGAAAGTAAAAATATTTCCTTATCCGGGATTTGAACCATGGGCCTTCCACTTGCCGGGCGGATGCTCTACCACCTAAGCTAATAAGGAATTCAGGTTTCCTTATTAGCTTAGGTGGAAGAGCATCCGTCCGGCAAGTGGAAGGCCCGTGGTTCAAATCCCGGATAAGGAAATATTTTTACTTTCGTGATCTGCTCAAAAACCGCCTTCCCCACATGTCCTGTGTTCGCCTTTTATGCGTTATCCTATCCCCTTTCCTTATACCTATTTCTATATATATATATATATATATATATATATATATATATATATGGAGTGATTATTATAGAATAATATACAGCGGCGGGAACGAGAGCCAACGTGGGGTTGCCGTAATATTAAATAAAGAGGTAGGAAGAAGCGTAGTAA